>JAETGN010000316.1:0-11458 GCA_017139565.1 Luffa aegyptiaca
CTCAAGAACAGAAACGGAGCAAGTTTGGACCATTTCTCGTCCAAACTTACCTAAAGAACTCTCATTGGGCACAAACAGCACATCTTTGAGTTTCTACTCTCCCAAATCTAAAACCGGAGCAAAGTTGGGACCTAAGTTCGTCCAAACAAGCTGAAAAACTCTCATTGGAAGAACTTTGGGCCTCCTGAGCTCTCAAAAACAGAAAACGGAGCAAATAGAAGTTTTGAACCACTTTCTCGTCCAACCCACCTAAAGAACGTCTCATTGGCGCCGATCTTTGAGTTTCTCAAACTCTCCAAAACTCAACAGGAGCAAAGTTGGGACCAGTTCGTCCAAAGAAGATGAAAAA
The DNA here is from genome assembly GCA_017139565.1 of Luffa aegyptiaca. Classification (NCBI taxonomy): domain Eukaryota; kingdom Viridiplantae; phylum Streptophyta; class Magnoliopsida; order Cucurbitales; family Cucurbitaceae; genus Luffa; species Luffa aegyptiaca. The sequence continues at coordinate 350 of JAETGN010000316.1, forward strand.
CTCTCATTGGGTACGAACTTTGGGCTTCCGTAGCTCTAAAAAACAGAAACGGATGCAAGGTTTGGACCATTCTCGTCGAAAACGACCAAAGGAACCATACATTGGTCGGAACATCTGTGTTTCAAACTCTCCACAAACGTCCAAGGAGCGAAGTGGGGGCCAAGTTCGTCCAAACAAGATGAAAAACTCTCATTCGGACGAACTTTGGGTTCCGAGCTCTCAAGAACAGAAACGGAGCAAAGTTTGGACCATTTCTCGTCCAAACTACCTAAAGAACTCTCATTGGCACATCTTTGAGTTTCTAACTCTCCAAATCTAAAACGGAGCAAAGTTGGGACCAAGTTCGTCCAAACAAGATGAAAAACTCTCATTGGGACGAACTTTGGGCTCCGAGCTCTCAAAAAACAGAAACGGAGCAAGTTTTGAACCATTCTCGTCCAAAACCACCTAAAGAACTCTCATTGGGCGATCTTTGAGTTTCAAACTCTCCAAAACTCACACGGAGCAAAGTTGGGACCAAGTTCGTCCAAAGAAGATGAAACTCTCATTGGGACGAACTTTGGGTTCCGAGCTCTAAAAAAAACAGAAACGGAGCAAGGTTGGACCATTTCTCGTCGAAACGACCAAAGGAACACGCATTGGTCGGACATTGTGTTTCAAACTCTCCAAAAACTCAACGGAGCAAAGTGGGGACCAAGTTCGTCCAAACAAGATGAAAAACTCTCATTCGGACGAACTTTGGGTTCCGAGCTCTCAAGAACAGAAACGGAGCAAAGTTTGGACCATTTTCTCGTCCAAACTACCTAAAGAACTCTCATTGGGCACATCTTGAGTTTCTAACTCTCCAAATCTAAAACGGAGCAAAGTTGGGACCAAGTTCGTCCAAACAAGATGAAAAAACTCTCATTGGGACGAACTTTGGGCTCCGAGCTCTCAAAAACAGAAACGGAGCAAGTTTTTGAACCATTTCTCGTCCAAACCACCTAAAGAACTCTCATTGGGCCGATCTTTGAGTTTCAAACTCTCCAAAACTCAAACGGAGCAAGTTGGGACCAAGTTCGTCCAAGAAGATGAAAAACTCTCATTGGGACGAACTTTGGGTTCCGAGCTCTAAAAAACAGAAACGGAGCAAGGTTTGGACCATTTCTCGTCGAAACGACCAAAGGAACACTCATTGGTCGGAACATTGTGTTTCAAACTCTCCAAAACTCAAACGGAGCAAAGTGGGGACCAAGTTCGTCCAAACAAGATGAAAAACTCTCATTCGGACGAACTTTGGGTTCCGAGCTCTCAAGAACAGAAACGGAGCAAGTTTGGACCATTCTCGTCCAAACTACCTAAAGAACTCTCATTGGGCACATCTTTGAGTTTCTAACTCTCCAAATCTAAAACGGAGCAAAGTTGGGACCAAGTTCGTCCAAACAAGATGAAAAACTCTCATTGGGACGAACTTGGCTCCGAGCTCTCAAAAACAGAAACGGAGCAAGTTTTGAACACTTTCTCGTCCAAACCACCTAAAGGAACTCTCATTGGGCCGATCTTTGAGTTTCAAACTCTCCAAAACTCAAACGGAGCAAAGTTGGGACCAAGTTCGTCCAAAGAAGATGAAAAACTCTCATTGGGACGAACTTTGGGTTCCGAGCTCTAAAAAACAGAAACGGAGCAAGGTTTGGACCATTTCTCGTCGAAACGACCAAAGGAACACTCATTGGTCGGAACATTGTGTTTCAAACTCTCCAAAACTCAAACGGAGCAAAGTGGGGGCCAAGTTCGTCCAAACAAGATGAAAAACTCTCATTCGGACGAACTTTGGGTTCCGAGCTCTCAAGAACAGAAACGGAGCAAAGTTTGGACCATTTCTCGTCCAAACTACCTAAAGAACTCTCATTGGGCACATCTTTGAGTTTCTAACTCTCCAAATCTAAAACGGAGCAAAGTTGGGACCAAGTTCGTCCAAACAAGATGAAAAACTCTCATTGGGACGAACTTTGGGCTCCGAGCTCTCAAAAACAGAAACGGAGCAAGTTTTGAACCATTTCTCGTCCAAACCACCTAAAGAACTCTCATTGGGCCGATCTTTGAGTTTCAAACTCTCCAAAACTCAAACGGAGCAAAGTTGGGACCAAGTTCGTCCAAAGAAGATGAAAAACTCTCATTGGGACGAACTTTGGGTTCCGAGCTCTAAAAACAGAAACGGAGCAAGGTTTGGACCATTTCTCGTCGAAACGACCAAAGGAACACTCATTGGTCGGAACATTGTGTTTCAAACTCTCCAAAACTCAAACGGAGCAAAGTGGGGGCCAAGTTCGTCCAAACAAGATGAAAAACTCTCATTCGGACGAACTTTGGGTTCCGAGCTCTCAAGAACAGAAACGGAGCAAAGTTTGGACCATTTCTCGTCCAAACTACCTAAAGAACTCTCATTGGGCACATCTTTGAGTTTCTAACTCTCCAAATCTAAAACGGAGCAAAGTTGGGACCAAGTTCGTCCAAACAAGATGAAAAACTCTCATTGGGACGAACTTTGGGCTCCGAGCTCTCAAAAACAGAAACGGAGCAAGTTTTGAACCATTTCTCGTCCAAACCACCTAAAGAACTCTCATTGGGCCGATCTTTGAGTTTCAAACTCTCCAAAACTCAAACGGAGCAAAGTTGGGACCAAGTTCGTCCAAAGAAGATGAAAAACTCTCATTGGGACGAACTTTGGGTTCCGAGCTCTAAAAAACAGAAACGGAGCAAGGTTTGGACCATTTCTCGTCGAAACGACCAAAGGAACACTCATTGGTCGGAACATTGTGTTTCAAACTCTCCAAAACTCAAACGGAGCAAAGTGGGGGCCAAGTTCGTCCAAACAAGATGAAAAACTCTCATTCGGACGAACTTTGGGTTCCGAGCTCTCAAGAACAGAAACGGAGCAAAGTTTGGACCATTTCTCGTCCAAACTACCTAAAGAACTCTCATTGGGCACATCTTTGAGTTTCTAACTCTCCAAATCTAAAACGGAGCAAAGTTGGGACCAAGTTCGTCCAAACAAGATGAAAAACTCTCATTGGGACGAACTTTGGGCTCCGAGCTCTCAAAAACAGAAACGGAGCAAGTTTTGAACCATTTCTCGTCCAAACCACCTAAAGAACTCTCATTGGGCCGATCTTTGAGTTTCAAACTCTCCAAAACTCAAACGGAGCAAAGTTGGGACCAAGTTCGTCCAAAGAAGATGAAAAACTCTCATTGGGACGAACTTTGGGTTCCGAGCTCTAAAAAACAGAAACGGAGCAAGGTTTGGACCATTTCTCGTCGAAACGACCAAAGGAACACTCATTGGTCGGAACATTGTGTTTCAAACTCTCCAAAACTCAAACGGAGCAAAGTGGGGGCCAAGTTCGTCCAAACAAGATGAAAAACTCTCATTCGGACGAACTTTGGGTTCCGAGCTCTCAAGAACAGAAACGGAGCAAAGTTTGGACCATTTCTCGTCCAAACTACCTAAAGAACTCTCATTGGGCACATCTTTGAGTTTCTAACTCTCCAAATCTAAAACGGAGCAAAGTTGGGACCAAGTTCGTCCAAACAAGATGAAAAACTCTCATTGGGACGAACTTTGGGCTCCGAGCTCTCAAAAACAGAAACGGAGCAAGTTTTGAACCATTTCTCGTCCAAACCACCTAAAGAACTCTCATTGGGCCGATCTTTGAGTTTCAAACTCTCCAAAACTCAAACGGAGCAAAGTTGGGACCAAGTTCGTCCAAAGAAGATGAAAAACTCTCATTGGGACGAACTTTGGGTTCCGAGCTCTAAAAAACAGAAACGGAGCAAGGTTTGGACCATTTCTCGTCGAAACGACCAAAGGAACACTCATTGGTCGGAACATTGTGTTTCAAACTCTCCAAAACTCAAACGGAGCAAAGTGGGGGCCAAGTTCGTCCAAACAAGATGAAAAACTCTCATTCGGACGAACTTTGGGTTCCGAGCTCTCAAGAACAGAAACGGAGCAAAGTTTGGACCATTTCTCGTCCAAACTACCTAAAGAACTCTCATTGGGCACATCTTTGAGTTTCTAACTCTCCAAATCTAAAACGGAGCAAAGTTGGGACCAAGTTCGTCCAAACAAGATGAAAAACTCTCATTGGGACGAACTTTGGGCTCCGAGCTCTCAAAAACAGAAACGGAGCAAGTTTTGAACCATTTCTCGTCCAAACCACCTAAAGAACTCTCATTGGGCCGATCTTTGAGTTTCAAACTCTCCAAAACTCAAACGGAGCAAAGTTGGGACCAAGTTCGTCCAAAGAAGATGAAAAACTCTCATTGGGACGAACTTTGGGTTCCGAGCTCTAAAAAACAGAAACGGAGCAAGGTTTGGACCATTTCTCGTCGAAACGACCAAAGGAACACTCATTGGTCGGAACATTGTGTTTCAAACTCTCCAAAACTCAAACGGAGCAAAGTGGGGGCCAAGTTCGTCCAAACAAGATGAAAAACTCTCATTCGGACGAACTTTGGGTTCCGAGCTCTCAAGAACAGAAACGGAGCAAAGTTTGGACCATTTCTCGTCCAAACTACCTAAAGAACTCTCATTGGGCACATCTTTGAGTTTCTAACTCTCCAAATCTAAAACGGAGCAAAGTTGGGACCAAGTTCGTCCAAACAAGATGAAAAACTCTCATTGGGACGAACTTTGGGCTCCGAGCTCTCAAAAACAGAAACGGAGCAAGTTTTGAACCATTTCTCGTCCAAACCACCTAAAGAACTCTCATTGGGCCGATCTTTGAGTTTCAAACTCTCCAAAACTCAAACGGAGCAAAGTTGGGACCAAGTTCGTCCAAAGAAGATGAAAAACTCTCATTGGGACGAACTTTGGGTTCCGAGCTCTAAAAAACAGAAACGGAGCAAGGTTTGGACCATTTCTCGTCGAAACGACCAAAGGAACACTCATTGGTCGGAACATTGTGTTTCAAACTCTCCAAAACTCAAACGGAGCAAAGTGGGGGCCAAGTTCGTCCAAACAAGATGAAAAACTCTCATTCGGACGAACTTTGGGTTCCGAGCTCTCAAGAACAGAAACGGAGCAAAGTTTGGACCATTTCTCGTCCAAACTACCTAAAGAACTCTCATTGGGCACATCTTTGAGTTTCTAACTCTCCAAATCTAAAACGGAGCAAAGTTGGGACCAAGTTCGTCCAAACAAGATGAAAAACTCTCATTGGGACGAACTTTGGGCTCCGAGCTCTCAAAAACAGAAACGGAGCAAGTTTTGAACCATTTCTCGTCCAAACCACCTAAAGAACTCTCATTGGGCCGATCTTTGAGTTTCAAACTCTCCAAAACTCAAACGGAGCAAAGTTGGGACCAAGTTCGTCCAAAGAAGATGAAAAACTCTCATTGGGACGAACTTTGGGTTCCGAGCTCTAAAAAACAGAAACGGAGCAAGGTTTGGACCATTTCTCGTCGAAACGACCAAAGGAACACTCATTGGTCGGAACATTGTGTTTCAAACTCTCCAAAACTCAAACGGAGCAAAGTGGGGGCCAAGTTCGTCCAAACAAGATGAAAAACTCTCATTCGGACGAACTTTGGGTTCCGAGCTCTCAAGAACAGAAACGGAGCAAAGTTTGGACCATTTCTCGTCCAAACTACCTAAAGAACTCTCATTGGGCACATCTTTGAGTTTCTAACTCTCCAAATCTAAAACGGAGCAAAGTTGGGACCAAGTTCGTCCAAACAAGATGAAAAACTCTCATTGGGACGAACTTTGGGCTCCGAGCTCTCAAAAACAGAAACGGAGCAAGTTTTGAACCATTTCTCGTCCAAACCACCTAAAGAACTCTCATTGGGCCGATCTTTGAGTTTCAAACTCTCCAAAACTCAAACGGAGCAAAGTTGGGACCAAGTTCGTCCAAAGAAGATGAAAAACTCTCATTGGGACGAACTTTGGGTTCCGAGCTCTAAAAAACAGAAACGGAGCAAGGTTTGGACCATTTCTCGTCGAAACGACCAAAGGAACACTCATTGGTCGGAACATTGTGTTTCAAACTCTCCAAAACTCAAACGGAGCAAAGTGGGGGCCAAGTTCGTCCAAACAAGATGAAAAACTCTCATTCGGACGAACTTTGGGTTCCGAGCTCTCAAGAACAGAAACGGAGCAAAGTTTGGACCATTTCTCGTCCAAACTACCTAAAGAACTCTCATTGGGCACATCTTTGAGTTTCTAACTCTCCAAATCTAAAACGGAGCAAAGTTGGGACCAAGTTCGTCCAAACAAGATGAAAAACTCTCATTGGGACGAACTTTGGGCTCCGAGCTCTCAAAAACAGAAACGGAGCAAGTTTTGAACCATTTCTCGTCCAAACCACCTAAAGAACTCTCATTGGGCCGATCTTTGAGTTTCAAACTCTCCAAAACTCAAACGGAGCAAAGTTGGGACCAAGTTCGTCCAAAGAAGATGAAAAACTCTCATTGGGACGAACTTTGGGTTCCGAGCTCTAAAAAACAGAAACGGAGCAAGGTTTGGACCATTTCTCGTCGAAACGACCAAAGGAACACTCATTGGTCGGAACATTGTGTTTCAAACTCTCCAAAACTCAAACGGAGCAAAGTGGGGGCCAAGTTCGTCCAAACAAGATGAAAAACTCTCATTCGGACGAACTTTGGGTTCCGAGCTCTCAAGAACAGAAACGGAGCAAAGTTTGGACCATTTCTCGTCCAAACTACCTAAAGAACTCTCATTGGGCACATCTTTGAGTTTCTAACTCTCCAAATCTAAAACGGAGCAAAGTTGGGACCAAGTTCGTCCAAACAAGATGAAAAACTCTCATTGGGACGAACTTTGGGCTCCGAGCTCTCAAAAACAGAAACGGAGCAAGTTTTGAACCATTTCTCGTCCAAACCACCTAAAGAACTCTCATTGGGCCGATCTTTGAGTTTCAAACTCTCCAAAACTCAAACGGAGCAAAGTTGGGACCAAGTTCGTCCAAAGAAGATGAAAAACTCTCATTGGGACGAACTTTGGGTTCCGAGCTCTAAAAAACAGAAACGGAGCAAGGTTTGGACCATTTCTCGTCGAAACGACCAAAGGAACACTCATTGGTCGGAACATTGTGTTTCAAACTCTCCAAAACTCAAACGGAGCAAAGTGGGGGCCAAGTTCGTCCAAACAAGATGAAAAACTCTCATTCGGACGAACTTTGGGTTCCGAGCTCTCAAGAACAGAAACGGAGCAAAGTTTGGACCATTTCTCGTCCAAACTACCTAAAGAACTCTCATTGGGCACATCTTTGAGTTTCTAACTCTCCAAATCTAAAACGGAGCAAAGTTGGGACCAAGTTCGTCCAAACAAGATGAAAAACTCTCATTGGGACGAACTTTGGGCTCCGAGCTCTCAAAAACAGAAACGGAGCAAGTTTTGAACCATTTCTCGTCCAAACCACCTAAAGAACTCTCATTGGGCCGATCTTTGAGTTTCAAACTCTCCAAAACTCAAACGGAGCAAAGTTGGGACCAAGTTCGTCCAAAGAAGATGAAAAACTCTCATTGGGACGAACTTTGGGTTCCGAGCTCTAAAAAACAGAAACGGAGCAAGGTTTGGACCATTTCTCGTCGAAACGACCAAAGGAACACTCATTGGTCGGAACATTGTGTTTCAAACTCTCCAAAACTCAAACGGAGCAAAGTGGGGGCCAAGTTCGTCCAAACAAGATGAAAAACTCTCATTCGGACGAACTTTGGGTTCCGAGCTCTCAAGAACAGAAACGGAGCAAAGTTTGGACCATTTCTCGTCCAAACTACCTAAAGAACTCTCATTGGGCACATCTTTGAGTTTCTAACTCTCCAAATCTAAAACGGAGCAAAGTTGGGACCAAGTTCGTCCAAACAAGATGAAAAACTCTCATTGGGACGAACTTTGGGCTCCGAGCTCTCAAAAACAGAAACGGAGCAAGTTTTGAACCATTTCTCGTCCAAACCACCTAAAGAACTCTCATTGGGCCGATCTTTGAGTTTCAAACTCTCCAAAACTCAAACGGAGCAAAGTTGGGACCAAGTTCGTCCAAAGAAGATGAAAAACTCTCATTGGGACGAACTTTGGGTTCCGAGCTCTAAAAAACAGAAACGGAGCAAGGTTTGGACCATTTCTCGTCGAAACGACCAAAGGAACACTCATTGGTCGGAACATTGTGTTTCAAACTCTCCAAAACTCAAACGGAGCAAAGTGGGGGCCAAGTTCGTCCAAACAAGATGAAAAACTCTCATTCGGACGAACTTTGGGTTCCGAGCTCTCAAGAACAGAAACGGAGCAAAGTTTGGACCATTTCTCGTCCAAACTACCTAAAGAACTCTCATTGGGCACATCTTTGAGTTTCTAACTCTCCAAATCTAAAACGGAGCAAAGTTGGGACCAAGTTCGTCCAAACAAGATGAAAAACTCTCATTGGGACGAACTTTGGGCTCCGAGCTCTCAAAAACAGAAACGGAGCAAGTTTTGAACCATTTCTCGTCCAAACCACCTAAAGAACTCTCATTGGGCCGATCTTTGAGTTTCAAACTCTCCAAAACTCAAACGGAGCAAAGTTGGGACCAAGTTCGTCCAAAGAAGATGAAAAACTCTCATTGGGACGAACTTTGGGTTCCGAGCTCTAAAAACAGAAACGGAGCAAGGTTTGGACCATTTCTCGTCGAAACGACCAAAGGAACACTCATTGGTCGGAACATTGTGTTTCAAACTCTCCAAAACTCAAACGGAGCAAAGTGGGGGCCAAGTTCGTCCAAACAAGATGAAAAACTCTCATTCGGACGAACTTTGGGTTCCGAGCTCTCAAGAACAGAAACGGAGCAAAGTTTGGACCATTTCTCGTCCAAACTACCTAAAGAACTCTCATTGGGCACATCTTTGAGTTTCTAACTCTCCAAATCTAAAACGGAGCAAAGTTGGGACCAAGTTCGTCCAAACAAGATGAAAAACTCTCATTGGGACGAACTTTGGGCTCCGAGCTCTCAAAAACAGAAACGGAGCAAGTTTTGAACCATTTCTCGTCCAAACCACCTAAAGAACTCTCATTGGGCCGATCTTTGAGTTTCAAACTCTCCAAAACTCAAACGGAGCAAAGTTGGGACCAAGTTCGTCCAAAGAAGATGAAAAACTCTCATTGGGACGAACTTTGGGTTCCGAGCTCTAAAAAACAGAAACGGAGCAAGGTTTGGACCATTTCTCGTCGAAACGACCAAAGGAACACTCATTGGTCGGAACATTGTGTTTCAAACTCTCCAAAACTCAAACGGAGCAAAGTGGGGGCCAAGTTCGTCCAAACAAGATGAAAAACTCTCATTCGGACGAACTTTGGGTTCCGAGCTCTCAAGAACAGAAACGGAGCAAAGTTTGGACCATTTCTCGTCCAAACTACCTAAAGAACTCTCATTGGGCACATCTTTGAGTTTCTAACTCTCCAAATCTAAAACGGAGCAAAGTTGGGACCAAGTTCGTCCAAACAAGATGAAAAACTCTCATTGGGACGAACTTTGGGCTCCGAGCTCTCAAAAACAGAAACGGAGCAAGTTTTGAACCATTTCTCGTCCAAACCACCTAAAGAACTCTCATTGGGCCGATCTTTGAGTTTCAAACTCTCCAAAACTCAAACGGAGCAAAGTTGGGACCAAGTTCGTCCAAAGAAGATGAAAAACTCTCATTGGGACGAACTTTGGGTTCCGAGCTCTAAAAAACAGAAACGGAGCAAGGTTTGGACCATTTCTCGTCGAAACGACCAAAGGAACACTCATTGGTCGGAACATTGTGTTTCAAACTCTCCAAAACTCAAACGGAGCAAAGTGGGGACCAAGTTCGTCCAAACAAGATGAAAAACTCTCATTCGGACGAACTTTGGGTTCCGAGCTCTCAAGAACAGAAACGGAGCAAAGTTTGGACCATTTCTCGTCCAAACTACCTAAAGAACTCTCATTGGGCACATCTTTGAGTTTCTAACTCTCCAAATCTAAAACGGAGCAAAGTTGGGACCAAGTTCGTCCAAACAAGATGAAAAACTCTCATTGGGACGAACTTTGGGCTCCGAGCTCTCAAAAACAGAAACGGAGCAAGTTTTGAACCATTTCTCGTCCAAACCACCTAAAGAACTCTCATTGGGCCGATCTTTGAGTTTCAAACTCTCCAAAACTCAAACGGAGCAAAGTTGGGACCAAGTTCGTCCAAAGAAGATGAAAAACTCTCATTGGGACGAACTTTGGGTTCCGAGCTCTAAAAAACAGAAACGGAGCAAGGTTTTGGACCATTTCTCGTCGAAACGACCAAAGGAACACTCATTGGTCGGAACATTGTGTTTCAAACTCTCCAAAACTCAAACGGAGCAAAGTGGGGACCAAGTTCGTCCAAACAAGATGAAAAACTCTCATTCGGACGAACTTTGGGTTCCGAGCTCTCAAGAACAGAAACGGAGCAAAGTTTGGACCATTTCTCGTCCAAACTACCTAAAGAACTCTCATTGGGCACATCTTTGAGTTTCTAACTCTCCAAATCTAAAACGGAGCAAAGTTGGGACCAAGTTCGTCCAAACAAGATGAAAAACTCTCATTGGGACGAACTTTGGGCTCCGAGCTCTCAAAAACAGAAACGGAGCAAGTTTTGAACCATTTCTCGTCCAAACCACCTAAAGAACTCTCATTGGGCCGATCTTTGAGTTTCAAACTCTCCAAACTCAAACGGAGCAAAGTTGGGACCAAGTTCGTCCAAAGAAGATGAAAAACTCTCATTGGGACGAACTTTGGGTTCCGAGCTCTAAAAAACAGAAACGGAGCAAGGTTTGGACCATTTCTCGTCGAAACGACCAAAGGAACACTCATTGGTCGGAACATTGTGTTTCAAACTCTCCAAAACTCAAACGGAGCAAAGTTGGGACCAAGTTCGTCCAAACAAGATGAAAAACTCTCATTCGGACGAACTTTGGGTTCCGAGCTCTCAAGAACAGAAACGGAGCAAAAGTTTGGACCATTTCTCGTCCAAACTACCTAAAGAACTCTCATTGGGCACATCATTGAGTTTCCTAACTCTCCAACTCTTAAAACGAAGCAAAGTTTGGGACCAAGTTCTTGTCCAACAAGATGAAAAACTCTCAT
>JAETGN010000317.1:0-20392 GCA_017139565.1 Luffa aegyptiaca
GCTGTTACATAATTAATTTTGATAGTTACATTTCTACAGATTAAATTTTTGGTCATTGGATGTTACAACTTTTTATGTTTGACTTTTGTAACTCATGTGCGTTATAAAGGCTATTTTCAACTCCATAATATCTGACATAGCCGTTGGACTTCATTGTTTTCAGAGTTACATTCTTGACTCTTTAAACTCCATTTAACAAAAGCATTGAATGCATCTTTGGTCGTTCATAACATCTTGTCAATCTTCTTACATGTTTGGATTCGGAATATTTCCATAGTTAAGTCAGTTTGCATATTCAAAGTGTGCTACTACTCATTCAATTGCAAACAATCTTGGCTTCCCTATTTCAAAATTTGAGAGGTGAGAAAGAGAGTTATAAAGAGTGATATGTGAAAATGAGTGAAAACTAGATGGCCTAAATTTTCATGAGTGTGAACGCATAAAAGAGTGTTGTGAGGTCCTTTGTGTTTTCTTAACATGTTTTTGCAGCAATGTCACACAAAAAGATTCGAGGACGAATCCTCTTGAAGAAGGGGAGGATGATATGAATCCTACCCTGCTATTCAAGACCTAAAGAAAAGCTTAAAAATGGTGATGCATTAAATGCACTCAAGCTTCATTGAAGACAACTCAAAGCATCATTTATGGAACATGGACTTCAAGATACTTCAAGTGAGGCTTCATTTATACATGGGAGGTTACAAACATTAAGTTGGCTGATTGAAAACTCCTATTCTCGGATTTATGGTGCCTTTTGAATGTATTTTCAGTTTTATGTCATTTTATTTACTTTTTAGGTTACATTTAGTTAATGGCTGATTATGGTCATAAAGTTGGAATGTTACAACTCTTGAAATGCCTCATGGAAGGTCTAGGGTTCAATTTTAATGCTATATAATGCCATGTAATTCCTTTGTAAAAGAAAAAGACTTGGAAATGTAGTAAAAAGAGCCTTTGAGCTTTTCCTTTAGCCTAAGAGCTAAGTTTCTTTGCAATTCTATGTAGTTTAGGTTGGCATGCTTAGAATCATTCAAGCTTGACTTGATCAATCATGCTTGTGGAGTGATTCGAATCTCAGCACTGTTTTTGCCTTGAGATATTGATCGACAAGGTAATCCGGTTTTTACTTTCCTTGGGTTGATTTTCAAATCGTTTTTGGGGGTTTTCAGTTATTGATCTAAAGGTCTTGTTTTTCAGCAAGGTTTTTAGATCCATCTCTTGGGAGTTTCACAACATCAGAGGATCGAGTTATCAGAAGTCTTTTGAGATGGTCCAACCTTTACTTCGTTAGTTTTTTATAGCTCGAACCAAAGTTCGTCCAATGAGATTTTTTCAAGTTGGACGAATGGTCCAAACTTAGATCGTTTGAGTTTGGAGAGTTTGGACACATGAAGTTCTTAGGGGTTGGACACACATGGTCAAACTTTACTTCCTTTAGTTTTTGTGAGTCGGAACAAAGTTCGTCCCAATGAGAGTTTTTCATCTAGTTTGGACGAAGTTGGTCCAAACTTTGCTCCGTTTGAGTTTCGAGAGAGTTTGGAACTCAAAGTTCGTCCGAATGAGAGTTCTTTAGGTGGTTTGGACGACACATGGTCCAAACTTTACTTCGTTTAAGTTTTTGAGAGCTCGGAACCCAAAGTTCGTCCCAATGAGAGTTTTTCATCTAGTTTGGACGAAGTTGGTCCAAACTTTGCTCCGTTTGAGTTTCGAGAGAGTTTGGAACTCAAAGTTCGTCCGAATGAGAGTTCTTTAGGTGGTTTGGACGACACATGGTCCAAACTTTACTTCGTTTAAGTTTTTGAGAGCTCGGAACCCAAAGTTCGTCCCAATGAGAGTTTTTCATCTAGTTTGGACGAAGTTGGTCCAAACTTTGCTCCGTTTGAGTTTCGAGAGAGTTTGGAACTCAAAGTTCGTCCGAATGAGAGTTCTTTAGGTGGTTTGGACGACACATGGTCCAAACTTTACTTCGTTTAAGTTTTTGAGAGCTCGGAACCCAAAGTTCGTCCCAATGAGAGTTTTTCATCTAGTTTGGACGAAGTTGGTCCAAACTTTGCTCCGTTTGAGTTTCGAGAGAGTTTGGAACTCAAAGTTCGTCCGAATGAGAGTTCTTTAGGTGGTTTGGACGACACATGGTCCAAACTTTACTTCGTTTAAGTTTTTGAGAGCTCGGAACCCAAAGTTCGTCCCAATGAGAGTTTTTCATCTAGTTTGGACGAAGTTGGTCCAAACTTTGCTCCGTTTGAGTTTCGAGAGAGTTTGGAACTCAAAGTTCGTCCGAATGAGAGTTCTTTAGGTGGTTTGGACGACACATGGTCCAAACTTTACTTCGTTTAAGTTTTTGAGAGCTCGGAACCCAAAGTTCGTCCCAATGAGAGTTTTTCATCTAGTTTGGACGAAGTTGGTCCAAACTTTGCTCCGTTTGAGTTTCGAGAGAGTTTGGAACTCAAAGTTCGTCCGAATGAGAGTTCTTTAGGTGGTTTGGACGACACATGGTCCAAACTTTACTTCGTTTAAGTTTTTGAGAGCTCGGAACCCAAAGTTCGTCCCAATGAGAGTTTTTCATCTAGTTTGGACGAAGTTGGTCCAAACTTTGCTCCGTTTGAGTTTCGAGAGAGTTTGGAACTCAAAGTTCGTCCGAATGAGAGTTCTTTAGGTGGTTTGGACGACACATGGTCCAAACTTTACTTCGTTTAAGTTTTTGAGAGCTCGGAACCCAAAGTTCGTCCCAATGAGAGTTTTTCATCTAGTTTGGACGAAGTTGGTCCAAACTTTGCTCCGTTTGAGTTTCGAGAGAGTTTGGAACTCAAAGTTCGTCCGAATGAGAGTTCTTTAGGTGGTTTGGACGACACATGGTCCAAACTTTACTTCGTTTAAGTTTTTGAGAGCTCGGAACCCAAAGTTCGTCCCAATGAGAGTTTTTCATCTAGTTTGGACGAAGTTGGTCCAAACTTTGCTCCGTTTGAGTTTCGAGAGAGTTTGGAACTCAAAGTTCGTCCGAATGAGAGTTCTTTAGGTGGTTTGGACGACACATGGTCCAAACTTTACTTCGTTTAAGTTTTTGAGAGCTCGGAACCCAAAGTTCGTCCCAATGAGAGTTTTTCATCTAGTTTGGACGAAGTTGGTCCAAACTTTGCTCCGTTTGAGTTTCGAGAGAGTTTGGAACTCAAAGTTCGTCCGAATGAGAGTTCTTTAGGTGGTTTGGACGACACATGGTCCAAACTTTACTTCGTTTAAGTTTTTGAGAGCTCGGAACCCAAAGTTCGTCCCAATGAGAGTTTTTCATCTAGTTTGGACGAAGTTGGTCCAAACTTTGCTCCGTTTGAGTTTCGAGAGAGTTTGGAACTCAAAGTTCGTCCGAATGAGAGTTCTTTAGGTGGTTTGGACGACACATGGTCCAAACTTTACTTCGTTTAAGTTTTTGAGAGCTCGGAACCCAAAGTTCGTCCCAATGAGAGTTTTTCATCTAGTTTGGACGAAGTTGGTCCAAACTTTGCTCCGTTTGAGTTTCGAGAGAGTTTGGAACTCAAAGTTCGTCCGAATGAGAGTTCTTTAGGTGGTTTGGACGACACATGGTCCAAACTTTACTTCGTTTAAGTTTTTGAGAGCTCGGAACCCAAAGTTCGTCCCAATGAGAGTTTTTCATCTAGTTTGGACGAAGTTGGTCCAAACTTTGCTCCGTTTGAGTTTCGAGAGAGTTTGGAACTCAAAGTTCGTCCGAATGAGAGTTCTTTAGGTGGTTTGGACGACACATGGTCCAAACTTTACTTCGTTTAAGTTTTTGAGAGCTCGGAACCCAAAGTTCGTCCCAATGAGAGTTTTTCATCTAGTTTGGACGAAGTTGGTCCAAACTTTGCTCCGTTTGAGTTTCGAGAGAGTTTGGAACTCAAAGTTCGTCCGAATGAGAGTTCTTTAGGTGGTTTGGACGACACATGGTCCAAACTTTACTTCGTTTAAGTTTTTGAGAGCTCGGAACCCAAAGTTCGTCCCAATGAGAGTTTTTCATCTAGTTTGGACGAAGTTGGTCCAAACTTTGCTCCGTTTGAGTTTCGAGAGAGTTTGGAACTCAAAGTTCGTCCGAATGAGAGTTCTTTAGGTGGTTTGGACGACACATGGTCCAAACTTTACTTCGTTTAAGTTTTTGAGAGCTCGGAACCCAAAGTTCGTCCCAATGAGAGTTTTTCATCTAGTTTGGACGAAGTTGGTCCAAACTTTGCTCCGTTTGAGTTTCGAGAGAGTTTGGAACTCAAAGTTCGTCCGAATGAGAGTTCTTTAGGTGGTTTGGACGACACATGGTCCAAACTTTACTTCGTTTAAGTTTTTGAGAGCTCGGAACCCAAAGTTCGTCCCAATGAGAGTTTTTCATCTAGTTTGGACGAAGTTGGTCCAAACTTTGCTCCGTTTGAGTTTCGAGAGAGTTTGGAACTCAAAGTTCGTCCGAATGAGAGTTCTTTAGGTGGTTTGGACGACACATGGTCCAAACTTTACTTCGTTTAAGTTTTTGAGAGCTCGGAACCCAAAGTTCGTCCCAATGAGAGTTTTTCATCTAGTTTGGACGAAGTTGGTCCAAACTTTGCTCCGTTTGAGTTTCGAGAGAGTTTGGAACTCAAAGTTCGTCCGAATGAGAGTTCTTTAGGTGGTTTGGACGACACATGGTCCAAACTTTACTTCGTTTAAGTTTTTGAGAGCTCGGAACCCAAAGTTCGTCCCAATGAGAGTTTTTCATCTAGTTTGGACGAAGTTGGTCCAAACTTTGCTCCGTTTGAGTTTCGAGAGAGTTTGGAACTCAAAGTTCGTCCGAATGAGAGTTCTTTAGGTGGTTTGGACGACACATGGTCCAAACTTTACTTCGTTTAAGTTTTTGAGAGCTCGGAACCCAAAGTTCGTCCCAATGAGAGTTTTTCATCTAGTTTGGACGAAGTTGGTCCAAACTTTGCTCCGTTTGAGTTTCGAGAGAGTTTGGAACTCAAAGTTCGTCCGAATGAGAGTTCTTTAGGTGGTTTGGACGACACATGGTCCAAACTTTACTTCGTTTAAGTTTTTGAGAGCTCGGAACCCAAAGTTCGTCCCAATGAGAGTTTTTCATCTAGTTTGGACGAAGTTGGTCCAAACTTTGCTCCGTTTGAGTTTCGAGAGAGTTTGGAACTCAAAGTTCGTCCGAATGAGAGTTCTTTAGGTGGTTTGGACGACACATGGTCCAAACTTTACTTCGTTTAAGTTTTTGAGAGCTCGGAACCCAAAGTTCGTCCCAATGAGAGTTTTTCATCTAGTTTGGACGAAGTTGGTCCAAACTTTGCTCCGTTTGAGTTTCGAGAGAGTTTGGAACTCAAAGTTCGTCCGAATGAGAGTTCTTTAGGTGGTTTGGACGACACATGGTCCAAACTTTACTTCGTTTAAGTTTTTGAGAGCTCGGAACCCAAAGTTCGTCCCAATGAGAGTTTTTCATCTAGTTTGGACGAAGTTGGTCCAAACTTTGCTCCGTTTGAGTTTCGAGAGAGTTTGGAACTCAAAGTTCGTCCGAATGAGAGTTCTTTAGGTGGTTTGGACGACACATGGTCCAAACTTTACTTCGTTTAAGTTTTTGAGAGCTCGGAACCCAAAGTTCGTCCCAATGAGAGTTTTTCATCTAGTTTGGACGAAGTTGGTCCAAACTTTGCTCCGTTTGAGTTTCGAGAGAGTTTGGAACTCAAAGTTCGTCCGAATGAGAGTTCTTTAGGTGGTTTGGACGACACATGGTCCAAACTTTACTTCGTTTAAGTTTTTGAGAGCTCGGAACCCAAAGTTCGTCCCAATGAGAGTTTTTCATCTAGTTTGGACGAAGTTGGTCCAAACTTTGCTCCGTTTGAGTTTCGAGAGAGTTTGGAACTCAAAGTTCGTCCGAATGAGAGTTCTTTAGGTGGTTTGGACGACACATGGTCCAAACTTTACTTCGTTTAAGTTTTTGAGAGCTCGGAACCCAAAGTTCGTCCCAATGAGAGTTTTTCATCTAGTTTGGACGAAGTTGGTCCAAACTTTGCTCCGTTTGAGTTTCGAGAGAGTTTGGAACTCAAAGTTCGTCCGAATGAGAGTTCTTTAGGTGGTTTGGACGACACATGGTCCAAACTTTACTTCGTTTAAGTTTTTGAGAGCTCGGAACCCAAAGTTCGTCCCAATGAGAGTTTTTCATCTAGTTTGGACGAAGTTGGTCCAAACTTTGCTCCGTTTGAGTTTCGAGAGAGTTTGGAACTCAAAGTTCGTCCGAATGAGAGTTCTTTAGGTGGTTTGGACGACACATGGTCCAAACTTTACTTCGTTTAAGTTTTTGAGAGCTCGGAACCCAAAGTTCGTCCCAATGAGAGTTTTTCATCTAGTTTGGACGAAGTTGGTCCAAACTTTGCTCCGTTTGAGTTTCGAGAGAGTTTGGAACTCAAAGTTCGTCCGAATGAGAGTTCTTTAGGTGGTTTGGACGACACATGGTCCAAACTTTACTTCGTTTAAGTTTTTGAGAGCTCGGAACCCAAAGTTCGTCCCAATGAGAGTTTTTCATCTAGTTTGGACGAAGTTGGTCCAAACTTTGCTCCGTTTGAGTTTCGAGAGAGTTTGGAACTCAAAGTTCGTCCGAATGAGAGTTCTTTAGGTGGTTTGGACGACACATGGTCCAAACTTTACTTCGTTTAAGTTTTTGAGAGCTCGGAACCCAAAGTTCGTCCCAATGAGAGTTTTTCATCTAGTTTGGACGAAGTTGGTCCAAACTTTGCTCCGTTTGAGTTTCGAGAGAGTTTGGAACTCAAAGTTCGTCCGAATGAGAGTTCTTTAGGTGGTTTGGACGACACATGGTCCAAACTTTACTTCGTTTAAGTTTTTGAGAGCTCGGAACCCAAAGTTCGTCCCAATGAGAGTTTTTCATCTAGTTTGGACGAAGTTGGTCCAAACTTTGCTCCGTTTGAGTTTCGAGAGAGTTTGGAACTCAAAGTTCGTCCGAATGAGAGTTCTTTAGGTGGTTTGGACGACACATGGTCCAAACTTTACTTCGTTTAAGTTTTTGAGAGCTCGGAACCCAAAGTTCGTCCCAATGAGAGTTTTTCATCTAGTTTGGACGAAGTTGGTCCAAACTTTGCTCCGTTTGAGTTTCGAGAGAGTTTGGAACTCAAAGTTCGTCCGAATGAGAGTTCTTTAGGTGGTTTGGACGACACATGGTCCAAACTTTACTTCGTTTAAGTTTTTGAGAGCTCGGAACCCAAAGTTCGTCCCAATGAGAGTTTTTCATCTAGTTTGGACGAAGTTGGTCCAAACTTTGCTCCGTTTGAGTTTCGAGAGAGTTTGGAACTCAAAGTTCGTCCGAATGAGAGTTCTTTAGGTGGTTTGGACGACACATGGTCCAAACTTTACTTCGTTTAAGTTTTTGAGAGCTCGGAACCCAAAGTTCGTCCCAATGAGAGTTTTTCATCTAGTTTGGACGAAGTTGGTCCAAACTTTGCTCCGTTTGAGTTTCGAGAGAGTTTGGAACTCAAAGTTCGTCCGAATGAGAGTTCTTTAGGTGGTTTGGACGACACATGGTCCAAACTTTACTTCGTTTAAGTTTTTGAGAGCTCGGAACCCAAAGTTCGTCCCAATGAGAGTTTTTCATCTAGTTTGGACGAAGTTGGTCCAAACTTTGCTCCGTTTGAGTTTCGAGAGAGTTTGGAACTCAAAGTTCGTCCGAATGAGAGTTCTTTAGGTGGTTTGGACGACACATGGTCCAAACTTTACTTCGTTTAAGTTTTTGAGAGCTCGGAACCCAAAGTTCGTCCCAATGAGAGTTTTTCATCTAGTTTGGACGAAGTTGGTCCAAACTTTGCTCCGTTTGAGTTTCGAGAGAGTTTGGAACTCAAAGTTCGTCCGAATGAGAGTTCTTTAGGTGGTTTGGACGACACATGGTCCAAACTTTACTTCGTTTAAGTTTTTGAGAGCTCGGAACCCAAAGTTCGTCCCAATGAGAGTTTTTCATCTAGTTTGGACGAAGTTGGTCCAAACTTTGCTCCGTTTGAGTTTCGAGAGAGTTTGGAACTCAAAGTTCGTCCGAATGAGAGTTCTTTAGGTGGTTTGGACGACACATGGTCCAAACTTTACTTCGTTTAAGTTTTTGAGAGCTCGGAACCCAAAGTTCGTCCCAATGAGAGTTTTTCATCTAGTTTGGACGAAGTTGGTCCAAACTTTGCTCCGTTTGAGTTTCGAGAGAGTTTGGAACTCAAAGTTCGTCCGAATGAGAGTTCTTTAGGTGGTTTGGACGACACATGGTCCAAACTTTACTTCGTTAAGTTTTTGAGAGCTCGGAACCCAAAGTTCGTCCCAATGAGAGTTTTTCATCTAGTTTGGACGAAGTTGGTCCAAACTTTGCTCCGTTTGAGTTTCGAGAGAGTTTGGAACTCAAAGTTCGTCCGAATGAGAGTTCTTTAGGTGGTTTGGACGACACATGGTCCAAACTTTACTTCGTTTAAGTTTTTGAGAGCTCGGAACCCAAAGTTCGTCCCAATGAGAGTTTTTCATCTAGTTTGGACGAAGTTGGTCCAAACTTTGCTCCGTTTGAGTTTCGAGAGAGTTTGGAACTCAAAGTTCGTCCGAATGAGAGTTCTTTAGGTGGTTTGGACGACACATGGTCCAAACTTTACTTCGTTTAAGTTTTTGAGAGCTCGGAACCCAAAGTTCGTCCCAATGAGAGTTTTTCATCTAGTTTGGACGAAGTTGGTCCAAACTTTGCTCCGTTTGAGTTTCGAGAGAGTTTGGAACTCAAAGTTCGTCCGAATGAGAGTTCTTTAGGTGGTTTGGACGACACATGGTCCAAACTTTACTTCGTTTAAGTTTTTGAGAGCTCGGAACCCAAAGTTCGTCCCAATGAGAGTTTTTCATCTAGTTTGGACGAAGTTGGTCCAAACTTTGCTCCGTTTGAGTTTCGAGAGAGTTTGGAACTCAAAGTTCGTCCGAATGAGAGTTCTTTAGGTGGTTTGGACGACACATGGTCCAAACTTTACTTCGTTTAAGTTTTTGAGAGCTCGGAACCCAAAGTTCGTCCCAATGAGAGTTTTTCATCTAGTTTGGACGAAGTTGGTCCAAACTTTGCTCCGTTTGAGTTTCGAGAGAGTTTGGAACTCAAAGTTCGTCCGAATGAGAGTTCTTTAGGTGGTTTGGACGACACATGGTCCAAACTTTACTTCGTTTAAGTTTTTGAGAGCTCGGAACCCAAAGTTCGTCCCAATGAGAGTTTTTCATCTAGTTTGGACGAAGTTGGTCCAAACTTTGCTCCGTTTGAGTTTCGAGAGAGTTTGGAACTCAAAGTTCGTCCGAATGAGAGTTCTTTAGGTGGTTTGGACGACACATGGTCCAAACTTTACTTCGTTTAAGTTTTTGAGAGCTCGGAACCCAAAGTTCGTCCCAATGAGAGTTTTTCATCTAGTTTGGACGAAGTTGGTCCAAACTTTGCTCCGTTTGAGTTTCGAGAGAGTTTGGAACTCAAAGTTCGTCCGAATGAGAGTTCTTTAGGTGGTTTGGACGACACATGGTCCAAACTTTACTTCGTTTAAGTTTTTGAGAGCTCGGAACCCAAAGTTCGTCCCAATGAGAGTTTTTCATCTAGTTTGGACGAAGTTGGTCCAAACTTTGCTCCGTTTGAGTTTCGAGAGAGTTTGGAACTCAAAGTTCGTCCGAATGAGAGTTCTTTAGGTGGTTTGGACGACACATGGTCCAAACTTTACTTCGTTTAAGTTTTTGAGAGCTCGGAACCCAAAGTTCGTCCCAATGAGAGTTTTTCATCTAGTTTGGACGAAGTTGGTCCAAACTTTGCTCCGTTTGAGTTTCGAGAGAGTTTGGAACTCAAAGTTCGTCCGAATGAGAGTTCTTTAGGTGGTTTGGACGACACATGGTCCAAACTTTACTTCGTTTAAGTTTTTGAGAGCTCGGAACCCAAAGTTCGTCCCAATGAGAGTTTTTCATCTAGTTTGGACGAAGTTGGTCCAAACTTTGCTCCGTTTGAGTTTCGAGAGAGTTTGGAACTCAAAGTTCGTCCGAATGAGAGTTCTTTAGGTGGTTTGGACGACACATGGTCCAAACTTTACTTCGTTTAAGTTTTTGAGAGCTCGGAACCCAAAGTTCGTCCCAATGAGAGTTTTTCATCTAGTTTGGACGAAGTTGGTCCAAACTTTGCTCCGTTTGAGTTTCGAGAGAGTTTGGAACTCAAAGTTCGTCCGAATGAGAGTTCTTTAGGTGGTTTGGACGACACATGGTCCAAACTTTACTTCGTTTAAGTTTTTGAGAGCTCGGAACCCAAAGTTCGTCCCAATGAGAGTTTTTCATCTAGTTTGGACGAAGTTGGTCCAAACTTTGCTCCGTTTGAGTTTCGAGAGAGTTTGGAACTCAAAGTTCGTCCGAATGAGAGTTCTTTAGGTGGTTTGGACGACACATGGTCCAAACTTTACTTCGTTTAAGTTTTTGAGAGCTCGGAACCCAAAGTTCGTCCCAATGAGAGTTTTTCATCTAGTTTGGACGAAGTTGGTCCAAACTTTGCTCCGTTTGAGTTTCGAGAGAGTTTGGAACTCAAAGTTCGTCCGAATGAGAGTTCTTTAGGTGGTTTGGACGACACATGGTCCAAACTTTACTTCGTTTAAGTTTTTGAGAGCTCGGAACCCAAAGTTCGTCCCAATGAGAGTTTTTCATCTAGTTTGGACGAAGTTGGTCCAAACTTTGCTCCGTTTGAGTTTCGAGAGAGTTTGGAACTCAAAGTTCGTCCGAATGAGAGTTCTTTAGGTGGTTTGGACGACACATGGTCCAAACTTTACTTCGTTTAAGTTTTTGAGAGCTCGGAACCCAAAGTTCGTCCCAATGAGAGTTTTTCATCTAGTTTGGACGAAGTTGGTCCAAACTTTGCTCCGTTTGAGTTTCGAGAGAGTTTGGAACTCAAAGTTCGTCCGAATGAGAGTTCTTTAGGTGGTTTGGACGACACATGGTCCAAACTTTACTTCGTTTAAGTTTTTGAGAGCTCGGAACCCAAAGTTCGTCCCAATGAGAGTTTTTCATCTAGTTTGGACGAAGTTGGTCCAAACTTTGCTCCGTTTGAGTTTCGAGAGAGTTTGGAACTCAAAGTTCGTCCGAATGAGAGTTCTTTAGGTGGTTTGGACGACACATGGTCCAAACTTTACTTCGTTTAAGTTTTTGAGAGCTCGGAACCCAAAGTTCGTCCCAATGAGAGTTTTTCATCTAGTTTGGACGAAGTTGGTCCAAACTTTGCTCCGTTTGAGTTTCGAGAGAGTTTGGAACTCAAAGTTCGTCCGAATGAGAGTTCTTTAGGTGGTTTGGACGACACATGGTCCAAACTTTACTTCGTTTAAGTTTTTGAGAGCTCGGAACCCAAAGTTCGTCCCAATGAGAGTTTTTCATCTAGTTTGGACGAAGTTGGTCCAAACTTTGCTCCGTTTGAGTTTCGAGAGAGTTTGGAACTCAAAGTTCGTCCGAATGAGAGTTCTTTAGGTGGTTTGGACGACACATGGTCCAAACTTTACTTCGTTTAAGTTTTTGAGAGCTCGGAACCCAAAGTTCGTCCCAATGAGAGTTTTTCATCTAGTT
The DNA here is from genome assembly GCA_017139565.1 of Luffa aegyptiaca. NCBI lineage: Eukaryota > Viridiplantae > Streptophyta > Magnoliopsida > Cucurbitales > Cucurbitaceae > Luffa > Luffa aegyptiaca. The sequence continues at coordinate 11,569 of JAETGN010000317.1, forward strand.
TGGACGAAGTTGGTCCAAACTTTGCTCCGTTTGAGTTTCGAGAGAGTTTGGAACTCAAAGTTCGTCCGAATGAGAGTTCTTTAGGTGGTTTGGACGACACATGGTCCAAACTTTACTTCGTTTAAGTTTTTGAGAGCTCGGAACCCAAAGTTCGTCCCAATGAGAGTTTTTCATCTAGTTTGGACGAAGTTGGTCCAAACTTTGCTCCGTTTGAGTTTCGAGAGAGTTTGGAACTCAAAGTTCGTCCGAATGAGAGTTCTTTAGGTGGTTTGGACGACACATGGTCCAAACTTTACTTCGTTTAAGTTTTTGAGAGCTCGGAACCCAAAGTTCGTCCCAATGAGAGTTTTTCATCTAGTTTGGACGAAGTTGGTCCAAACTTTGCTCCGTTTGAGTTTCGAGAGAGTTTGGAACTCAAAGTTCGTCCGAATGAGAGTTCTTTAGGTGGTTTGGACGACACATGGTCCAAACTTTACTTCGTTTAAGTTTTTGAGAGCTCGGAACCCAAAGTTCGTCCCAATGAGAGTTTTTCATCTAGTTTGGACGAAGTTGGTCCAAACTTTGCTCCGTTTGAGTTTCGAGAGAGTTTGGAACTCAAAGTTCGTCCGAATGAGAGTTCTTTAGGTGGTTTGGACGACACATGGTCCAAACTTTACTTCGTTTAAGTTTTTGAGAGCTCGGAACCCAAAGTTCGTCCCAATGAGAGTTTTTCATCTAGTTTGGACGAAGTTGGTCCAAACTTTGCTCCGTTTGAGTTTCGAGAGAGTTTGGAACTCAAAGTTCGTCCGAATGAGAGTTCTTTAGGTGGTTTGGACGACACATGGTCCAAACTTTACTTCGTTTAAGTTTTTGAGAGCTCGGAACCCAAAGTTCGTCCCAATGAGAGTTTTTCATCTAGTTTGGACGAAGTTGGTCCAAACTTTGCTCCGTTTGAGTTTCGAGAGAGTTTGGAACTCAAAGTTCGTCCGAATGAGAGTTCTTTAGGTGGTTTGGACGACACATGGTCCAAACTTTACTTCGTTTAAGTTTTTGAGAGCTCGGAACCCAAAGTTCGTCCCAATGAGAGTTTTTCATCTAGTTTGGACGAAGTTGGTCCAAACTTTGCTCCGTTTGAGTTTCGAGAGAGTTTGGAACTCAAAGTTCGTCCGAATGAGAGTTCTTTAGGTGGTTTGGACGACACATGGTCCAAACTTTACTTCGTTTAAGTTTTTGAGAGCTCGGAACCCAAAGTTCGTCCCAATGAGAGTTTTTCATCTAGTTTGGACGAAGTTGGTCCAAACTTTGCTCCGTTTGAGTTTCGAGAGAGTTTGGAACTCAAAGTTCGTCCGAATGAGAGTTCTTTAGGTGGTTTGGACGACACATGGTCCAAACTTTACTTCGTTTAAGTTTTTGAGAGCTCGGAACCCAAAGTTCGTCCCAATGAGAGTTTTTCATCTAGTTTGGACGAAGTTGGTCCAAACTTTGCTCCGTTTGAGTTTCGAGAGAGTTTGGAACTCAAAGTTCGTCCGAATGAGAGTTCTTTAGGTGGTTTGGACGACACATGGTCCAAACTTTACTTCGTTTAAGTTTTTGAGAGCTCGGAACCCAAAGTTCGTCCCAATGAGAGTTTTTCATCTAGTTTGGACGAAGTTGGTCCAAACTTTGCTCCGTTTGAGTTTCGAGAGAGTTTGGAACTCAAAGTTCGTCCGAATGAGAGTTCTTTAGGTGGTTTGGACGACACATGGTCCAAACTTTACTTCGTTTAAGTTTTTGAGAGCTCGGAACCCAAAGTTCGTCCCAATGAGAGTTTTTCATCTAGTTTGGACGAAGTTGGTCCAAACTTTGCTCCGTTTGAGTTTCGAGAGAGTTTGGAACTCAAAGTTCGTCCGAATGAGAGTTCTTTAGGTGGTTTGGACGACACATGGTCCAAACTTTACTTCGTTTAAGTTTTTGAGAGCTCGGAACCCAAAGTTCGTCCCAATGAGAGTTTTTCATCTAGTTTGGACGAAGTTGGTCCAAACTTTGCTCCGTTTGAGTTTCGAGAGAGTTTGGAACTCAAAGTTCGTCCGAATGAGAGTTCTTTAGGTGGTTTGGACGACACATGGTCCAAACTTTACTTCGTTTAAGTTTTTGAGAGCTCGGAACCCAAAGTTCGTCCCAATGAGAGTTTTTCATCTAGTTTGGACGAAGTTGGTCCAAACTTTGCTCCGTTTGAGTTTCGAGAGAGTTTGGAACTCAAAGTTCGTCCGAATGAGAGTTCTTTAGGTGGTTTGGACGACACATGGTCCAAACTTTACTTCGTTTAAGTTTTTGAGAGCTCGGAACCCAAAGTTCGTCCCAATGAGAGTTTTTCATCTAGTTTGGACGAAGTTGGTCCAAACTTTGCTCCGTTTGAGTTTCGAGAGAGTTTGGAACTCAAAGTTCGTCCGAATGAGAGTTCTTTAGGTGGTTTGGACGACACATGGTCCAAACTTTACTTCGTTTAAGTTTTTGAGAGCTCGGAACCCAAAGTTCGTCCCAATGAGAGTTTTTCATCTAGTTTGGACGAAGTTGGTCCAAACTTTGCTCCGTTTGAGTTTCGAGAGAGTTTGGAACTCAAAGTTCGTCCGAATGAGAGTTCTTTAGGTGGTTTGGACGACACATGGTCCAAACTTTACTTCGTTTAAGTTTTTGAGAGCTCGGAACCCAAAGTTCGTCCCAATGAGAGTTTTTCATCTAGTTTGGACGAAGTTGGTCCAAACTTTGCTCCGTTTGAGTTTCGAGAGAGTTTGGAACTCAAAGTTCGTCCGAATGAGAGTTCTTTAGGTGGTTTGGACGACACATGGTCCAAACTTTACTTCGTTTAAGTTTTTGAGAGCTCGGAACCCAAAGTTCGTCCCAATGAGAGTTTTTCATCTAGTTTGGACGAAGTTGGTCCAAACTTTGCTCCGTTTGAGTTTCGAGAGAGTTTGGAACTCAAAGTTCGTCCGAATGAGAGTTCTTTAGGTGGTTTGGACGACACATGGTCCAAACTTTACTTCGTTTAAGTTTTTGAGAGCTCGGAACCCAAAGTTCGTCCCAATGAGAGTTTTTCATCTAGTTTGGACGAAGTTGGTCCAAACTTTGCTCCGTTTGAGTTTCGAGAGAGTTTGGAACTCAAAGTTCGTCCGAATGAGAGTTCTTTAGGTGGTTTGGACGACACATGGTCCAAACTTTACTTCGTTTAAGTTTTTGAGAGCTCGGAACCCAAAGTTCGTCCCAATGAGAGTTTTTCATCTAGTTTGGACGAAGTTGGTCCAAACTTTGCTCCGTTTGAGTTTCGAGAGAGTTTGGAACTCAAAGTTCGTCCGAATGAGAGTTCTTTAGGTGGTTTGGACGACACATGGTCCAAACTTTACTTCGTTTAAGTTTTTGAGAGCTCGGAACCCAAAGTTCGTCCCAATGAGAGTTTTTCATCTAGTTTGGACGAAGTTGGTCCAAACTTTGCTCCGTTTGAGTTTCGAGAGAGTTTGGAACTCAAAGTTCGTCCGAATGAGAGTTCTTTAGGTGGTTTGGACGACACATGGTCCAAACTTTACTTCGTTTAAGTTTTTGAGAGCTCGGAACCCAAAGTTCGTCCCAATGAGAGTTTTTCATCTAGTTTGGACGAAGTTGGTCCAAACTTTGCTCCGTTTGAGTTTCGAGAGAGTTTGGAACTCAAAGTTCGTCCGAATGAGAGTTCTTTAGGTGGTTTGGACGACACATGGTCCAAACTTTACTTCGTTTAAGTTTTTGAGAGCTCGGAACCCAAAGTTCGTCCCAATGAGAGTTTTTCATCTAGTTTGGACGAAGTTGGTCCAAACTTTGCTCCGTTTGAGTTTCGAGAGAGTTTGGAACTCAAAGTTCGTCCGAATGAGAGTTCTTTAGGTGGTTTGGACGACACATGGTCCAAACTTTACTTCGTTTAAGTTTTTGAGAGCTCGGAACCCAAAGTTCGTCCCAATGAGAGTTTTTCATCTAGTTTGGACGAAGTTGGTCCAAACTTTGCTCCGTTTGAGTTTCGAGAGAGTTTGGAACTCAAAGTTCGTCCGAATGAGAGTTCTTTAGGTGGTTTGGACGACACATGGTCCAAACTTTACTTCGTTTAAGTTTTTGAGAGCTCGGAACCCAAAGTTCGTCCCAATGAGAGTTTTTCATCTAGTTTGGACGAAGTTGGTCCAAACTTTGCTCCGTTTGAGTTTCGAGAGAGTTTGGAACTCAAAGTTCGTCCGAATGAGAGTTCTTTAGGTGGTTTGGACGACACATGGTCCAAACTTTACTTCGTTTAAGTTTTTGAGAGCTCGGAACCCAAAGTTCGTCCCAATGAGAGTTTTTCATCTAGTTTGGACGAAGTTGGTCCAAACTTTGCTCCGTTTGAGTTTCGAGAGAGTTTGGAACTCAAAGTTCGTCCGAATGAGAGTTCTTTAGGTGGTTTGGACGACACATGGTCCAAACTTTACTTCGTTTAAGTTTTTGAGAGCTCGGAACCCAAAGTTCGTCCCAATGAGAGTTTTTCATCTAGTTTGGACGAAGTTGGTCCAAACTTTGCTCCGTTTGAGTTTCGAGAGAGTTTGGAACTCAAAGTTCGTCCGAATGAGAGTTCTTTAGGTGGTTTGGACGACACATGGTCCAAACTTTACTTCGTTTAAGTTTTTGAGAGCTCGGAACCCAAAGTTCGTCCCAATGAGAGTTTTTCATCTAGTTTGGACGAAGTTGGTCCAAACTTTGCTCCGTTTGAGTTTCGAGAGAGTTTGGAACTCAAAGTTCGTCCGAATGAGAGTTCTTTAGGTGGTTTGGACGACACATGGTCCAAACTTTACTTCGTTTAAGTTTTTGAGAGCTCGGAACCCAAAGTTCGTCCCAATGAGAGTTTTTCATCTAGTTTGGACGAAGTTGGTCCAAACTTTGCTCCGTTTGAGTTTCGAGAGAGTTTGGAACTCAAAGTTCGTCCGAATGAGAGTTCTTTAGGTGGTTTGGACGACACATGGTCCAAACTTTACTTCGTTTAAGTTTTTGAGAGCTCGGAACCCAAAGTTCGTCCCAATGAGAGTTTTTCATCTAGTTTGGACGAAGTTGGTCCAAACTTTGCTCCGTTTGAGTTTCGAGAGAGTTTGGAACTCAAAGTTCGTCCGAATGAGAGTTCTTTAGGTGGTTTGGACGACACATGGTCCAAACTTTACTTCGTTTAAGTTTTTGAGAGCTCGGAACCCAAAGTTCGTCCCAATGAGAGTTTTTCATCTAGTTTGGACGAAGTTGGTCCAAACTTTGCTCCGTTTGAGTTTCGAGAGAGTTTGGAACTCAAAGTTCGTCCGAATGAGAGTTCTTTAGGTGGTTTGGACGACACATGGTCCAAACTTTACTTCGTTTAAGTTTTTGAGAGCTCGGAACCCAAAGTTCGTCCCAATGAGAGTTTTTCATCTAGTTTGGACGAAGTTGGTCCAAACTTTGCTCCGTTTGAGTTTCGAGAGAGTTTGGAACTCAAAGTTCGTCCGAATGAGAGTTCTTTAGGTGGTTTGGACGACACATGGTCCAAACTTTACTTCGTTTAAGTTTTTGAGAGCTCGGAACCCAAAGTTCGTCCCAATGAGAGTTTTTCATCTAGTTTGGACGAAGTTGGTCCAAACTTTGCTCCGTTTGAGTTTCGAGAGAGTTTGGAACTCAAAGTTCGTCCGAATGAGAGTTCTTTAGGTGGTTTGGACGACACATGGTCCAAACTTTACTTCGTTTAAGTTTTTGAGAGCTCGGAACCCAAAGTTCGTCCCAATGAGAGTTTTTCATCTAGTTTGGACGAAGTTGGTCCAAACTTTGCTCCGTTTGAGTTTCGAGAGAGTTTGGAACTCAAAGTTCGTCCGAATGAGAGTTCTTTAGGTGGTTTGGACGACACATGGTCCAAACTTTACTTCGTTTAAGTTTTTGAGAGCTCGGAACCCAAAGTTCGTCCCAATGAGAGTTTTTCATCTAGTTTGGACGAAGTTGGTCCAAACTTTGCTCCGTTTGAGTTTCGAGAGAGTTTGGAACTCAAAGTTCGTCCGAATGAGAGTTCTTTAGGTGGTTTGGACGACACATGGTCCAAACTTTACTTCGTTTAAGTTTTTGAGAGCTCGGAACCCAAAGTTCGTCCCAATGAGAGTTTTTCATCTAGTTTGGACGAAGTTGGTCCAAACTTTGCTCCGTTTGAGTTTCGAGAGAGTTTGGAACTCAAAGTTCGTCCGAATGAGAGTTCTTTAGGTGGTTTGGACGACACATGGTCCAAACTTTACTTCGTTTAAGTTTTTGAGAGCTCGGAACCCAAAGTTCGTCCCAATGAGAGTTTTTCATCTAGTTTGGACGAAGTTGGTCCAAACTTTGCTCCGTTTGAGTTTCGAGAGAGTTTGGAACTCAAAGTTCGTCCGAATGAGAGTTCTTTAGGTGGTTTGGACGACACATGGTCCAAACTTTACTTCGTTTAAGTTTTTGAGAGCTCGGAACCCAAAGTTCGTCCCAATGAGAGTTTTTCATCTAGTTTGGACGAAGTTGGTCCAAACTTTGCTCCGTTTGAGTTTCGAGAGAGTTTGGAACTCAAAGTTCGTCCGAATGAGAGTTCTTTAGGTGGTTTGGACGACACATGGTCCAAACTTTACTTCGTTTAAGTTTTTGAGAGCTCGGAACCCAAAGTTCGTCCCAATGAGAGTTTTTCATCTAGTTTGGACGAAGTTGGTCCAAACTTTGCTCCGTTTGAGTTTCGAGAGAGTTTGGAACTCAAAGTTCGTCCGAATGAGAGTTCTTTAGGTGGTTTGGACGACACATGGTCCAAACTTTACTTCGTTTAAGTTTTTGAGAGCTCGGAACCCAAAGTTCGTCCCAATGAGAGTTTTTCATCTAGTTTGGACGAAGTTGGTCCAAACTTTGCTCCGTTTGAGTTTCGAGAGAGTTTGGAACTCAAAGTTCGTCCGAATGAGAGTTCTTTAGGTGGTTTGGACGACACATGGTCCAAACTTTACTTCGTTTAAGTTTTTGAGAGCTCGGAACCCAAAGTTCGTCCCAATGAGAGTTTTTCATCTAGTTTGGACGAAGTTGGTCCAAACTTTGCTCCGTTTGAGTTTCGAGAGAGTTTGGAACTCAAAGTTCGTCCGAATGAGAGTTCTTTAGGTGGTTTGGACGACACATGGTCCAAACTTTACTTCGTTTAAGTTTTTGAGAGCTCGGAACCCAAAGTTCGTCCCAATGAGAGTTTTTCATCTAGTTTGGACGAAGTTGGTCCAAACTTTGCTCCGTTTGAGTTTCGAGAGAGTTTGGAACTCAAAGTTCGTCCGAATGAGAGTTCTTTAGGTGGTTTGGACGACACATGGTCCAAACTTTACTTCGTTTAAGTTTTTGAGAGCTCGGAACCCAAAGTTCGTCCCAATGAGAGTTTTTCATCTAGTTTGGACGAAGTTGGTCCAAACTTTGCTCCGTTTGAGTTTCGAGAGAGTTTGGAACTCAAAGTTCGTCCGAATGAGAGTTCTTTAGGTGGTTTGGACGACACATGGTCCAAACTTTACTTCGTTTAAGTTTTTGAGAGCTCGGAACCCAAAGTTCGTCCCAATGAGAGTTTTTCATCTAGTTTGGACGAAGTTGGTCCAAACTTTGCTCCGTTTGAGTTTCGAGAGAGTTTGGAACTCAAAGTTCGTCCGAATGAGAGTTCTTTAGGTGGTTTGGACGACACATGGTCCAAACTTTACTTCGTTTAAGTTTTTGAGAGCTCGGAACCCAAAGTTCGTCCCAATGAGAGTTTTTCATCTAGTTTGGACGAAGTTGGTCCAAACTTTGCTCCGTTTGAGTTTCGAGAGAGTTTGGAACTCAAAGTTCGTCCGAATGAGAGTTCTTTAGGTGGTTTGGACGACACATGGTCCAAACTTTACTTCGTTTAAGTTTTTGAGAGCTCGGAACCCAAAGTTCGTCCCAATGAGAGTTTTTCATCTAGTTTGGACGAAGTTGGTCCAAACTTTGCTCCGTTTGAGTTTCGAGAGAGTTTGGAACTCAAAGTTCGTCCGAATGAGAGTTCTTTAGGTGGTTTGGACGACACATGGTCCAAACTTTACTTCGTTTAAGTTTTTGAGAGCTCGGAACCCAAAGTTCGTCCCAATGAGAGTTTTTCATCTAGTTTGGACGAAGTTGGTCCAAACTTTGCTCCGTTTGAGTTTCGAGAGAGTTTGGAACTCAAAGTTCGTCCGAATGAGAGTTCTTTAGGTGGTTTGGACGACACATGGTCCAAACTTTACTTCGTTTAAGTTTTTGAGAGCTCGGAACCCAAAGTTCGTCCCAATGAGAGTTTTTCATCTAGTTTGGACGAAGTTGGTCCAAACTTTGCTCCGTTTGAGTTTCGAGAGAGTTTGGAACTCAAAGTTCGTCCGAATGAGAGTTCTTTAGGTGGTTTGGACGACACATGGTCCAAACTTTACTTCGTTTAAGTTTTTGAGAGCTCGGAACCCAAAGTTCGTCCCAATGAGAGTTTTTCATCTAGTTTGGACGAAGTTGGTCCAAACTTTGCTCCGTTTGAGTTTCGAGAGAGTTTGGAACTCAAAGTTCGTCCGAATGAGAGTTCTTTAGGTGGTTTGGACGACACATGGTCCAAACTTTACTTCGTTTAAGTTTTTGAGAGCTCGGAACCCAAAGTTCGTCCCAATGAGAGTTTTTCATCTAGTTTGGACGAAGTTGGTCCAAACTTTGCTCCGTTTGAGTTTCGAGAGAGTTTGGAACTCAAAGTTCGTCCGAATGAGAGTTCTTTAGGTGGTTTGGACGACACATGGTCCAAACTTACTTCCTTTAAGTTTTTGAGAGCTCGGAACCAAAGTTCGTCCCATGGAGTTTTTCATCTAGTTTGACGAAG